>JAQSEB010000062.1:0-36133 GCA_030063045.1 Pratylenchus scribneri | reverse complement strand
CAACTAATTTTTATTCAATTGTTAATAAAATAATTAATAATTAATTAATTTTATTTAATTCTATATGAAAATATTTTGTTTTTCATTATTTTATTAATTTTTAATTGAATATTTAATTAATCCAATTCATTTAATTCATTTTTCCCAGAAATGGCCGGCCCGTTTGGGGAATTCCCCAAATTGGCCGGCCAATCACAGGAATGGCCGGCCCATTTGCGGATTCCGCAAATCGGCCGGCCAATCCCAGGAAAGGCCAGCCAGGCCGGCCCATTTGCGGATTCCTCAAATCGGCCGGCCATTCCCGGGAAAGGCCAATTCCCCAAATCGGCCGCAACATATATATATAAATGAAAGTGAGGGCCCTTTTACATTTTTTGGGAATACTCACTCGGCAAACGTTTAAATTAAATTTTCCAAAAATGGGAGAATATTGAATGGTTGTTGGTTGGTTTTGGATGGTGTAAAATTTATAAAAAAAATATGGATTGGCTTAAAGCAGTTGGTTTACACTTTACACCTTTGTTTTGTGCCATAATGTTGAATCCCAATAAATTAAATAAGAAAAAATTGGTGGCCAATTCCAATGCTGGAAACCAATCAAAATGAATTGATTTTGTCAGGGCCACCAAACAACTGTTCCTCCCAAATTCCCCCTTTTCCAATTCTTTTTTAGCCCATTCCTTTAAAATAAAATGTTGCCTGGATAATCTTCCAATTTATTCCATGAAAATATTTCCTGACCTTGCAAAAATGCCATTTTATTTTGCATTCATTTTCCTCTTCATTTCAATTCAATTAAATAATGAAGGTTTGGAGGAAATTGAATTTTAATAAATAAATCATTGGGGCAATTTATGCAGTCCAAATGACATTATTGTTGAGCAATGAATTTGGTGGCACAAATGCGCCCAAAATAAAATGGGAAGAAACAATCCAATGGGAGGAGAATGATTCGGAATCCATTGGGCATAAAACCACGGAAAGTGGCTCATCAGAAGTTGGCGGCATTAACACAACATACATTTCAAAGGCAAGAAAATAAATCAATTGCTTGAATTGAATTCATTCATTCACAGATTCTGAATCGACTGACCAATCGGACAAGATATGACAAAAGATTGAGGCCATTGTATGGAGAAGGGGGTCTGTTATGCCTCAAGGGCTTTTCATGTATTTATTTTATAGCAGTGGATGTTGGCATTTCAATTCACATCACTCAAATTAGCAGTGTCTCCGAGGTGGAAATGGACTTCACTTTGGATTTTTACTTGCGCCAAACTTGGTTAGTTGAATATTTTTAGATGGCTGAAAAAATAAATTTTTAAGGTATGATCCTCGCCTGGCATTTGCCCAAATTGACCCGGAATTGGCAAAAAGAGTAAAAAAATTGACAGTTGGCATTGAATATTTGGAAAGACTTTGGAAACCAGACACTTTTGTTCGTTTTGATGAATTATTATTATTATTATTTTATTGCAGTTCCCAAATGAGAAGAATTCAATATTTCATGTTGCCACCGTCGATAATGCATTCCTTCGAATAGAACCAGATGGAAGGGTAAAAGAATATTTAAAATGAGCAATATATTTGCAGATTTACACATCGCAAAGGATGACGGTGAAGGCAATGTGCCCAATGGATTTATCATTGTTCCCAATGGATTCGCAAACATGCAAATTGGGATTGGAAAGTTATGGATACGATGTGGACGACATTGGTATTTTATTTGATATATTTGCTAATAATTGATTTTTGCAGATTATTATTGGGGTTATCGACGATCGGATGGGAAAAAGCCAGAAGAAGCAGTAAATTAAGAATTCAAATGAATTAATTAATTATACAAAAAGGTGGCATTCGATGAATTTTCCCTGCCCCAATTCCGAAGGACTGGCTATCGAGTGACGGGCACTCATGTTCGAACTGCTTCAGGTTAACAGTTTAAAAGGGCATAATTAAATTGAAGAAAATTTTCATTCACAGGAGAATATGCCCGATTATATATTGAAGTGATTTTGACTAGGAATGTTGGATTCTATTTGATGAATATGGTCATTCCAGTCAGTCAAATATATTCAAAAGTGTCAATATTAAATAATATATTTTTGCTTAGGCAATGTTGATTGTTTCCATTTCGTGGGTTTCATTTTGGCTAAGCAGAGAAGCATCGCCAGCTCGTGTGGGGCTTGGATATTTGACAGTCAATATTTAAATTTATTTAAATTTATTATTCAAATTGAAGGTTTTGACGATGACAACATTAATAACCACAACCAACAATGCATTGCCAAAAGTCAGCTACATCAAATGGTTGGATATTTTCCTCAATTTCTGCTTCATTATGGTCTTTGTTAGTGAAAATATTCATTTAAATCCGATGAGCAATTTGTTTTTTGAAGGCTTCTTTGGTTGAATATGCGGTGGTCAGCTATTGGCATAAAAGGTTGCCGCATAGAATATTTATGAATAACTATTAACAATGAATTAATTAATTCTTTTACAGGAATCGGCATAAAAGGGCTCGCCCAATTCGTTCATCCACGATTTGCGATCCAACAAACACTGTTGGCATTCAAATGACGGCATTAATGGAAGAAGATGGTGTAAGGGAAATTTGGCTGGAATACAAGACACAATGGGCTCAACACAATAAACACAAACTATTCCCTTTAGCATTTCCTTATCCATCACTGGAACGCCCCTTTTCCCCCTCATAAGCGATTCCACTCAATTCCCCCCAGTCAGTCAGTCGTCAGTCGAGAATAAGCCCAGCCATCGAGAGGGACAAATCAGCAGAAGAGCTGGGACAACACAAGCAGATTAATTCCCGCGGGCCTCCGTTTGAGCTTAAGGCCAAAGCTCCAAATCCCTAAGTCTTCGAACCCATTCTTATTTCCATCCCAAATATTCCATCTTATTCCCGCACCTCTGAGCCCAGCGCGCAACCGCTCACTGGTAGCACCGAATGGTTCCGAGCAATTCGGATAAAAACGATCCATCAAAGCGGAGGACAATTGAAGGTAAGCAAAATCAAAAAGTCCCAAGAAGAGCGGCGCCGCAATGGCCGAAAGGCCAAAAATAAGTAATTCCGGGATCCCGATGAAGAAGATGAGCCCAAATCAGAAAGAGATAAACAGCCCAATGAAGAAGATCAAAAAAAAGATGGACTCAATTGAAGAAGAGCAAAATAACAGATTAAAAAGATGAAGGGCAAAATGAAGAAGCAATATGACGAAGAAATAAAATGGGCGAGACAAAAAGACAAATTGAAATGGTAAAAAAGGGGAGAATATTAATCAGATTGGGCAAAATAAAAGAAACAAAAGATCAAAGGCCCTAATGTAAAAAATTAATGCTGAAGAAGATAGAATAATGGACCCTCATAACAAATAAAATTGACTAAATTCAAAATTCAGATGAAATAAAATGATCCAAAAGAACATTGATGCCCAAAAAACATAAATTTGACTCAGCAAAACAAAGTTGAAGAATGGCAAAAAATCCTCATCAAAATGGGCAATTGTACATGGAGAGAAAAGGCTGAAAAGCCACAAATAAGCAAAGACTAAAGTAAAATAAAAATGACGAAAAAAGCAATGGGCGAAAAAGAGAATATTCACCAAAAAAAGACAAAATGTTCATTGTTTCATCTTCCAAAAAAAGCCGAAGAGAAAAGAGACCTTTGCACCAGGCCAAGGGTCATCCAGAGTCCATTAATCCATCCGTCGAACCGGCAATTCTATTTTCCCAGGGCATCATTCACTTTTCATTTAAAACTCCCCAGGAAATGTGTAAAACGGAAGAGAAATCGCATCCATTCCAATAGAAGCCCATAAGACTTGGGATGATTATTAAGCGGAATTCCATTAATGGGCAAACAATATGGGAAAAATGGAGGCAAACGAAAAGGATGATTCCTCTTTGAAAGAAAAGAAGGGCAAAAATGACTCCTGAGTCCTGATGAAAGGCCGGGATAGCGAATATTAATCGTCGGTCGGAAATCCATTAACGGACAAACAATCGGGAATTTATTGAGCAGAGACCTCGAATGGTCTTCCCATCAACTTGACCATAAACGCCGAGGGAGTTTATCGGGAAATTGTTTTTGATTTGAACCTTTTTTTCTTCGCCCAAATTTAACAATTCTTTTTCAGCTATCAAAAAATCAAACAAACGACCAAAAGAAGAATAAATTGCTCCAAAAATCCTTATAATTCGCGTGGTTCAGCTTAAATTTCACCACAGTGATCAGAAGAGAGAGAAAATTGCCGAAAGGCACAAAATAAGTAAAACAAAATGTTCCAGAATTCCGGGAATAATAAACATGTGATGGGAGGATGCATTGAAATGTTTGATGGAGAATCAGTCTATGATTTCGACAAATGGACTCAGAGATTCAATGATTATTTGGAAGCTGTGGGGCGGAATTGGAACGACACAGAAAAAGTTGCTCTATTAAAGTTGGCACTCGGAGAATCAACCAGAGATTTATTCGAGAAGCTGGCGGATACGGAAACAGCAACGGTTGAAACAGCAATAACTGCTCTCAGAACCAAATTGAACACGCCACAAAGGAAGGAAATGGCCAGGTACAAACTTTCTCTATGCCAACAGAAGGAAAATGAGTCGATTGGTGCATTTTTGAAACGGCTTATCCCACTTGTGAAAATGACAAATCCAGGCCTGAGTAGCGATGAGATTGAAGGAAGAATTTGCGAGGAATTGCGAACTCGGCTCAAACCCAGTTTAACCAACTTGATGAGACTGCTTGGCACGTCGAAATTAACTAAACTCGATGAGTTTATGGAACGAGCAGAGGAAGTTGAGGCAGCGTTGCAAAATGATCAAGGCACAAATTCATCTTTACACCAAGCAATAAACATGCTGAAAAGTCGGGCTAAATCAGAATCCAGCTTCGGAAATCAAACAGGTCAGAATGGGAATGAATATTTGGGTCCCGCTTTCAGAAATTTCTTTGGTAGAAATACGATGGAACCAGATTCAACAGAATACTCAAGGAATGGACCGAACCGAAATCAAAATTTGGAAACTGGACAAGAAAAGAATGAAGCAAAATGGCCAAATCGACCAAATTACGGCAGTAACAGCAGGATCGGATCGAATGGTGACAATCAATTAATGGACAGACAAAGTGGTAGCACACAGTTCATGTCATTGACCAACAGGTTGAAAACTGCCGACGGAAGAATTTGGGCACCCTTGGATGAGGTGATTGAGACACTACAAAATTTGAACACGACGTCCGAAATCAATAATACAAGAGGAGAACTCAACTTCATTTTCTCAATGTCCGATGATGCGACCAAGATCAGAAATAAAACGCCAAAAACCGAGCAAATGAAAATGGCTGAAAAGCCAAAAATAAGCAATATCATTAAAATTTCAAATTGGGAAGGAATTGGTCCAGGAAAGACAAAGTTTATGCTGGGAATGCTAACTCTCATGGCACTAATGAATTTGATTGTCGCGAAAAGCTGCCCGTCTCCAAGTAATCTAAATAACTGCTCATCATTGCGAGTCAAATATTCAAGTTTGACAATCCACAAGTATGATGAAACTTGCTTTTCCAAGAACGGTCAACACCAATTAGAAGATTGGAGCTGCCAGAGTTTGAAGAGAGAGATGGTCTTGAAAGGATGCAGACAAATATTCGATCTCCAATACTGCAACAAAAGTGCGACGAAAAGCAGAAAGTCAGGTTTAAGATACATGGATAATAAAATCGATTTGTGGAAAAAAATCCAAGGAATAATAATCAAAATGTTTTTCCTAGAGCTCCTATTCAAAATCTTGCAGATCATACGGACAATATACAAAAATGAAGAGCGAATTAATTTGATGAAAAAGTGGGCCGAACGACGAGGTATTGGTGCAATGCCTGATTCTTCCCGAAAGACCTTCGAAGTCAGCGTTTTAAGAAAAAGGCCAGAAGAACTTCAAAATTGCCCAACTTTATTCGGAACTTTCAACGACAATTTGGTAAAGGTAATTCTTGATACAGGAGCTGAGGTGACAGTGGCTCCAACTGAGAATGGTAAAAATTTTCAATGGCCCAATGATGGCAGAAAATGGAGGAATCTTTGGCATTGGAGGTTTCGAAATTACGATCCTCGGCAGAATAGATGGGATCTTGGATCTTCTGGGAACCAAAATTGAGACCAGCATCTTGATCATTGAAGATGTGCCAAGATCTTTCCACAATTATGACTTAATTGTTGGGGTTGATGTGATGAAAAAGGCCGGAAGAATTGTATTCGACTTTGCAAATGTCGAAATCGAGATAGGCATTACAAATTCAGCAAGGTTTTCAAATTGCTCATCATCATGCCGATGCAGTGAAATGACGGAATATGGTCAATGGCTCCGTGATTTCATCAGTGATGCAACCAGAAACAAGGAAGATTCTGAATACAGGTATCCTTCTAATAAGAGAGAATTGAATTTATTCACAGGACTGATCGAATCATACAAAGAGAGAATTCCAAATTTTGACATTCGTTCAGCACCAATTCGACGGTCAAAGATGTTCAACCAGCTGAAAGAAATTGGGGGAAATACAGATTTTCGTCCTTTTCAAGCAGAAGAAAAACAGTCCTATGATGACCTCATACAACATTTGCAAAAATTAGTGGCTGGAGAAAGCAATGATTGACAATGATGAACAAATAAACTGCGGAGAAAGGTTTGACATAAGAAGAAAGGGAAGAAGCATTTCTGGACAATGACAGAAGACGAATAATATCTCAGCAAAGAGGACTCAGAATGAAGGGGCATTGTAAGGTAAAAAAAAGAAAACGAGAATGTGCTCAAGTCATGCAAGTTGGGGGAAAACTAAAAGGGGGAGCAACTCAACTATATTTTTATTTTACAGGAAATGCAGCCAATTCGAAAAGGAAATTCTCAGAATGAACTTCAAGAAGATTGGATGGTGATTCTAGGGCTGAGTTGCCAAGCGGGCTTTGGAAAAGCATTTACCGCGTTTTATGGCAAACTCAGCTCGAAAGTCAACAATTCTGAAGAACACATTGAATATGTGTAGGAAAGAAATGCAGAAGCAAGTTGAGATTGCGGACTCAGAACAATTCAATGTGATAGGGGGGCCATGCAAGTGAGAACGCCATGATAATCAGAGTGCATGCGAGAAAAATGAGGTTTGGCATGTAAAAATTGGACTATCGGAAAGGGTCAAGCTTATCCCATTCACAATAGCTCTCATTCGGAACTTATCAATCAAAAACTATGCTCAAAAGAATCAAAATAAACCAGCCAAAAAATCTATCTCTTCCATTCAAATCAAAATCTCATTTTAATTGGGAACACATCTCGGGGGACGGGAGACTTGGATCTTCAGCCATGTGCTAGTAGAATGGAAATGATGCATGAAAATGCATACGGAGAAGGCAAGCTCAAAGATAGCAGTGGGCAGTACCCACGTGGCTAGCTCAATGTGCTCTGATTGCTCCCTGTTCGAAAGTTATTTGGTGTGTTGTCATTCCTTCCATCTAATGGTGGACGAGTTGTTCATTTAATGCACATGAACAACCAGGTAGACACACAGTAGTTATACCCCCTCCATTTCAATGGTGGATGAGCTTTTCGTTTAATACACGAAAAACCGGGTGGATAGCTACTTGGAGTGAAGAGGGACGAACGGCGAAGAGGTTGACCTAATTCTATTACATCATTCATCATCATTCTTGTTTCTCAATTCTCATTTCATGCTGGTCAAAAAAAATAGAGCAAACGAAAAAAGTCCAACAGAGAAATTGTACTTGAGAGGGCCGAAAGGCCAAAAATAAACAAATTTCTTGCAAAAAAAACAATGGCAGACTTCAAATGAAAATGAATTGTAAGTTGGAAATGACCGCAAGGTCAAAAATAAGTATTCGAAATGGAAAAAGAAGAAAATTGAGTCGCAAATGAAGAAAGATGCAAGTTGCGGAAGAACATTCACAGACAATTAAATCACGGAATCCTGTTAAATGACGAACGGACAAATGACAGCGAATTGAACAAAAAAAAAAGAAAAACACAAGAGTAACTACAGCTGAAACTTCGAATAGAGGAAATGCCGAAAGGCAACAAATAAGCAAATTTACAAAAATTTTATCGATAAAAATATAAATAGATAAAACTATAGTTTTATTTAAGCAATTAATTAAAAAAAAAACATCTAAAAGCATGTTGCATAAGTCCTTTCATAAAGTGTGTTACATTGAATTGAATTGCATTACTTTTTGTTCAACGGACAATCTGATTTCAATATGCCAGAAAACAACAAAATTGAATCTCTCAAAATTGAAACGAATGGAATTTTACCAAGAAACAGGCTGAGAATTCAAAAAATAGTCGCAATCGATCTTTTCAATTTATGTCAACCACGATGGAATTGCATCAAAAAATTTTTTCAATGGTAAAGCATTGTACTACTACTACCAACAGAATGCACCAAATCGGAAATAATAATCCGCTAACTCAAAATGTAAATTTTTGAAACAGGACATTCAGACAATAAACAATGAAATACCATTTAAAAACGAACCGAGAGCAAAAAAAAATGGCTAAAGCTTTTGGTATAAGGAAACAAATCGATAGCATTTATTCCAAAATTTTTTCTGCTTCTTATCATCAAATTCCAAGCCAAAATTGGCAGAATAACCAAATCAATCAAGAATGCTATGAAATAAGTGGAATGATCTGCACAATTTCTGATGGAATCGAAAATCGAATAGATGAAACGAATGAGGAGCAAAGCACTTGAAGTTGCCGAAAGGCCAAAAATAAGTAATTCATTCGTAAATTCAAACAAATTTATATGTCAAGTATTGCAAAAATAAATCTGAAAATATTCGAGTGATCCAATTCCAAATTTCAAACACATAAAAGCTGGCAAATCAATACTATGATTTTGAGGAAAGGAGAAAACCGCCGAAAGGCGAAAAATAAGCAAAATTTAATAGAAAGTTAACAAGAATATTATCAATAAGTTTATCAAAGAATAAAATATTCAAATTGAATGATCGATCAATGGAAAATGTGAATTGAGTTTATATCAAAGCACAAAAAAAAGAACTGTTAACAGGCAAATTTGACGCATGCGTCAGGCTAAACGGTGCGTCTCGTTAATGAAGGGTGCGTCTTGCTTGACTCAAATTAACAATCAGACCTGAGTTTATACGAAAAATAAAAATTCAATCTGAAACTAAGCCGAATGGATGGAAGCATGACCACGAACTCAAGTAGTACAAAAGCAGACAAGAGATTGGAGGATAATACACTAAATGGACAGAAGCGTGCGTCTCGTATGACAATATTGCGTCATGCTTAGATATGTCATAAAGGAATATCTGCCGAACAAATTGACCTATCAAGGAACCACAAATCATGCCGAATTTTCTAAATCTGAACCAAATTGGTCAAATTGTTCAATGAAAAAACGGGATAATTGATTGGCCAATAAGCTCCATGATCGTAAAATGAATTGTTTCATTGTGATTTTTTAGAATTGAAAGGAATATCTGTCCATGTCAATGCAGAATTTTGAGGATCGAGGACGATCCTATGGAAAGGGGGGAGCTGTAAGGGAAATTTGGCTGGAATACAAGACACAATGGGCTCAACACAATAAACACAAACTATTCCCTTTAGCATTTCCTTATCCATCACTGGAACGCCCCTTTTCCCCCTCATAAGCGATTCCACTCAATTCCCCCCAGTCAGTCAGTCGTCAGTCGAGAATAAGCCCAGCCATCGAGAGGGACAAATCAGCAGAAGAGCTGGGACAACACAAGCATATTAATTCCCGCGGGCCTCCGTTTGAGCTTAAGGCCAAAGCTCCAAATCCCTAAGTCTTCGAACCCATTCTTATTTCCATCCCAAATATTCCATCTTATTCCCGCACCTCTGAGCCCAGCGCGCAACCGCTCACTATGGTTTCCATCCCAATTTATTTCATTCAAATATTTTCTATTTCAGTTCCTTCACCTCAATCCTCCGCCACTCAATTTCCTCCATTTTTGCCGGAATGCACTTGCAATTGTCCCCCAAATACTCCATTGAACCCTTCTGAGCAATTAATTTACCAGAAAAGGAGAAGCACAATTGGCCATATGCCATTTTCATCCACATCATTTGTTGGCGATGATGAGTGAGAAATTCATCAATTTAAATTAATTCACAATTAAATTTATCCCACTTTTTGAAGTAATTTTGCCACTGCTGCTGAAAATCATCCCCAAATGGGATTATCAAATATGGCGACCAGAGGAAAATTCCAACGGTTTTTCGAATAAATTTGTCATCGATATTATTAATTTAGTCGACAACGTGGCTATTCATATTATGCTGGAATGGGCCTTGGGGTTGGATCAAATTATTTGCGTGATTTTGGGCAAAGAATCTTCACGGGTGGAAGGTTACTCAAATTTCTCTCCATTTTTAATCCTACATTTAGCCCATCAAAAATTGATCAATTTTCCCGATGCTGCTTTCCAATCCTTTTCATTATTTTCAATATTATTTATTGGCAAGTCTCAATTTATTTAAAATACATTTTTATTTCTTTTTTTTAGGTCAGCCTTGACATTCATGAGCAAAAAAGATTTGGAAAAAGTGGAATTTGTGCCTTTTGATTGATCCAATCATTTTCCATTTTATTTTATTTTGCCTTCCATTTTTTTGTATTTTATCCTCTCATTTCCGCCAATCTCTCCAATGTATTCAGCCTCAACATTTCTGCCCGAATCCATGGTGCCATTATAAACATTCTGTGAAAGAGGAATATATTAATAAATTGAATATAAAATTAATTCCCAAACTTTGTGTATATTCCTGGGAATTTTGGTTGCGCACATCCAATGCCCCAACTGACCACACCCTTAAATATTTTTATATTCAATTCAAATATTCTCATTTTTACCTGAACCTCCCATTGGCCAAAAACGTTCAAACATTGAAGGGGGCCCCCGCTGTCCCCCTGGCATGAATCCACCCTTCCTCCATTGAAGCCGGCACAAATCATCGAAGGTGGATGCATTCGACCTGTTAAATTCCATTCCATTTAATTTAAATCCGTTCCCCTTAATATTAACCGGCATAATGTCGAAAATCATTGCAAGTGACCGGGGCAATGATTGGAACGTGAATTTCACGTAAAGTGCGCGCCCTTTCCCCGCCCTCTTTCAGGCGACCCCATCCAGTGACAACGCACATTCCTTCAATTTAGAAATTGACAAATAATATTAATATATTAATATTAGAAATAATATTTATATATTCCCACCATTGATTTTGGCCGGAACAGTTGGCAAACAAATTGGCCAAATTGAGTCATCATATTCAGCAGGTGGAGAAATCCTAATTAAATTATAAATTGAAATTGAATGAATTTATATTTGGTTATGCACCTCAACAATGCAACATCATATGCACTGTGCACAATTTGATAGAGGGGATGGATGGAAATGCTTTTGACGTGGTGAAGTTCACCCGAAAATATTTGATGGCCTCCAAGGAGGACTCGATAACGGCTGGGAATTCGGCTGAATTTAATTTTTAAAAATTGTATATTTGTGTTTTCTAAAAACCTTTTTGCAAAACAATGGGCGGCGGTGACCACAAAATTGTGGTCGATTAGGGCACATCCACATTTGTGGCTAACTGTCAAATTTCCACCCTTTCTTTCGTCCATTTTTACGGTGACCAATTGGCCAGTCCATGGCCAGGAATGGGGGCTTGTCTCCAAACCGCCAACCAATCGATGCGTATCCGGCATCTACATTGGTTGATGATTAAATGGAATTAAAACAATTTAATAATAATTAATTAATTAAAATGAAATATTTTCAATAGACTAGAATCTCACCAAATAATCAAAACGACTAAAATTTTTATTCAATGGAGGGACCCCACATTTGACTGGCGGTTCAAAGGGAGGAATAGAAAAAATTGGAGGAAAATTGAATAAAATCAAGAAAATTAATTGAAAATGAAATTTGATAGGCAACATCAAGGAAATAATTGAATTTTTACGAAAAACGATTATAAAAGGCCCAATTCCCCATATTCGATCGATTCCAAATTTTTGCCATTTAAGAAATATTTTCATGGGAAATGAGCAATTCAATTTGATTATTCACAATGGAAGGAGGCAAAGTGATTATATTTATTGTTATATAATTGAAAATAAAAGTTTATTCATTAAAATAGATAATTATGATGGCTTTTGCTTTGAATTGAGGTAAAGTGCCTGAAGTTGGGTGAATGCATCCATAAATTCCCTCTGATTCAAAGCCCCATCCCCGTCCAAATCGCCCAATTTCATTGCCGAATCCACCGTCAACATGTCAATTAATTCGCCATAATCCAGGAATCCATTGGCATTTCTGTCCGCATTTTCTACCATTTTTTCCTCCACCAATTTGTTCAGCCCAATAAAACGTTTTTTGGCCTCTTCCATTGGGAAGCCAATTTTGTTGAAAAATTCTCGGAAAGTCAAATTTCCATTTTTGTCCACATCCGCCTCCACAATTTGTTCCATTGTCACGCCCAATTCTTTCCCAAACAATTCGAATGCAACATCCAATTTGAGATCCTTTTTTGGAGGCAAAACGCTGGCCACCATCGATTGCAATGGAACACTCAATACATGGATTAATGCTTTCAGCTCTTCCCAGGTTAATTTGCCATCATTATTCGCATCGTATTTCTGCAAAAAATAGAGAATTAACTAATTTTGCAAAAGAATAATTTAAATGTAAATTTATTCTATTTTTTGAAATAAAATTTCCATGAAAAGATATAATCGAATAATGGCAATATTCCTTAAATTAATAATTAAATCAATTACTTGAATTTGAGATTTTATTTTTTGAATATTGATGTATTGAATATTTCCAAATAACAAATGTGAATGCCCTCATTCCATTTAAATAATTGGGCCTCACCTTGAATTGGTTGGCTGTCACTTTGGCATCATATTCATCCGATTCATTTCCACTCACGATTCCATCTTTGTTTGTGTCCAAATAAATTTCAGCAAAATTTTTCGTGAAATTTTTCTGTTCCTCGATGCTCAATTCCCCATCCCCATCCACGTCGCTGGCATTCACAAATTTTGGGTCAATGAAATTCGTTGTTTCGGCGGCACCCAAAAATTGTTTAAAATCCGTGAGTTTTATTCCGCCTAATTTATGTTCATTATTTTCAATTCCTTTTGTTCCATTCTCTGCCAAAGTTGTGTCTTCACCAGCCAAAAGTCGATTATGTGTTTCCACCAAATTTTTATAATATTTATTTATTTCATTGGGAATTTCAACTTTTCCATCGTTGTTCCCATCAAAGAGCTTAAAATTTGAATATAATCTTAATTTTCTTTTTAATATTATTTTTAACCTGAATAAATGAACCAGTTGGTTTTTGTTCAGATTGGCTGATCAGTATCAGTAGGAAGAAAATGCCAAATATTAGGAATTTAATATTTTTATTTGCTGGGTGCATTTTATTTATCAAAATAAAGAATGTATTTCCTCAAAATTGTGCATCAATATTTATGTATAAGTTTGGATTACTCTCTGCAAAATGTGCGTCAACAATTCTGCGAATTACAACAAATGAAAAGGCTCAAGGGAGAATTCATCAACCGATCGTCAAAAATATTCATTTCCTTTTTATTCGGCGAATGACCAATAACAAGATGGACGAGAAGATAAATAAATGAGTACATATTTCGATATTTTTTATTATTTAAGCTTTGAAAAATTACGTCAATTAAAAAATACAAAGAATTTAATTTTTGGTATATTCATCATTGAATTATTGGAAATGTAATTTATATTTATTAATGAATATATTCTATAATTAAAACAATGGAAATAGAGTTGTTCCAAATATAACGATGCAAATGGTCGAATAAATTGGAGCGAAACGGCCAAGGTTAACCGCCAATCCCCGATCTAAACTTCTAATCGAATCCAAATCAAACGCCATGCACCCATTTTGCATTTGCTCCTCCTTTCAAATATAAAAATGGAATAAAATTGCCTGGGGCAACCGCCACGGGCTGGTGCCAAGGTCGTCTCGAGTCTCGACCCGAATTTGGATTTGTTTTTTTGACATGAAATAGCCTCGTGCTGTGCTGATTAAATAGTTTTGCATTTTTTCATCATTCCATTCAAAAAATTGACTTAATACTTAAAAAATAGATCACTCAAGTTAATTCCAATGCCTAATTCCTCCATCAAAATGGCTGCAAATTCTTTGCTTCTAATTTTTATAACTACTTTTAATTTTATTTCACCAATTTTGGCTGTTTCCCAGCCAATTTTTGTATGTTCATAAATTGTTGGAAATTATAAATGTAATTATAAAATTGGAAGGAACTTGTGGAGCCAATGGAAGAACCAGAAGAATTTGAGGATGAATATACAATCAACAAAAGGGCTGGAATTGCGCATAAACTATTCGATGGGGACATCGATTTAAGGCCACATGAATATGAATTCCTCAAGAAGAATTATTATTCTGATCCAGAGGGCGCAAAAATTGGTTAGCATTTTCTGGGGAATAAATAAATTTATTAAAAATTTTGGAAGGCAAAAAGATACTGGGCAAATAAAAATAAACGGTTAATTGTCCCATAAGTCTGTGTTTCCTAAAATGTAAAATGTTGTGTTTCCTAAAAAATATAATAATGTAAATTGGTATTAAAAACTGAATTAAAAATTTTGGAAAATGTTTTTAATTAAAATATTTCGAAAAACTTAGATTAAACTTTCCGGAACAACCGGGAAGAAGTTAGATTAAAACTTTCCGGAACAACCGGAAAGAACTTAGATTAAAACTTTGCGGAACAACCGGAAAGAAATTAGATTAAAACTTTCCGGAACAACCGGAAAGAAATTAGATTAAAACTTTCCGGATGCCAACGGAAACAAGATTAATACTTTCCAGAAAATTCATGCCCAATTTCTCAATAATTGTCCAACTCTTTGTTCCCATTCAATTCATTTTCCTCAAATTATTTCTAGTTCAATTCACAAATTGGGTGACCGATGAAAATTTGCGATGGCCGGTTGAACCGAATGCAACGGACGCAAATGGCAAGAAAATTGGACCAATGATAAATTACACGTTGGATTGGTACAAAATTGTGGAGCCGCCATCATGTTAGTCAATTGTCAATTCCCTCATTTCTTCCTCCAATCATTTCCATTAAAAAGTTATTTGGATGAACAATATTTTGGACGCGCACAAAAACATTGAGTCCAAAACATGCATTCGATTCAGAAATTCAAGTGAAGGTGACCATTTGCACTATTATTGGGGCTATGGATGCCATTCATTGGTTGGCCGAAATGGAGGAAAACAATATGTTTCACTTGGGCCAGGGTGTTGGACAGTAAGTCGAAATATGGTTAATTTAAATGATTTTTCCATTCAAGGTGAATGCTGTCCATGAAACTTTGCATGCTATTGGCTCAAATCATGAACAAAGTCGACCCGATCGAGATGGATTCATCAAAATTTTGTCGGAGAATATGATCGATGTAAGGAAAATAAATTAATTGGGAATTTTAATATATATTTTTGAAGGATATTGCCGATGCATTTGCCATAATTGGTGGATCACCAACCGGAAATCCCTACGATTATGGTTCTGTGATGCATTATACGGCGAAGGCCTTTTCCAAGAATAATAAGTAAACACCAATTTTAGGTTCTGTCATGCACTATAATCATTTGGCATTCTCAAAAAATAACAAGTATGGTACATCATTACCTCCCTCAGGCCAAAAACATTCATTTAATTTTTTCACCAAATTAGCTGCACCAATGAAGCTTTGCCCCACAATTTCTAATAAGGGAAATAATTATTCTCCATTATTACATTTATTGTTTTTCAATTAAAATAGTCGTTGAATGGAATAGAAAGTGTCTCCGACGAGAGTCAATTGTATTATTTTATTTAAATTAATATTTGTTGGCCTTATTCCCAAATGATGACTCATCTTTTTTGGCCCCATCCCCAAGCCATGTCATCATTCCCTCTTCCCATTCTCCGCTTTTGTTCAATCAATAATCACGTGGCCAAACCCCCGCCTCTGGCCCCCTGCCCCCGGCCCTATATAAGCCGGCCAATTTCCCCCAAAACCTTCAGTTCTCACATTCATTTGAGGGCTCATTCCCACATCCGCAGTTGGGTCTTAATTCCTTTCCCTTTTGGGAAGAACAGCCACTTTTCTCTTACAAACCTATTTCCCATTGGGGAAGCTACCTATTTCTATTTAAGCTCCAATAAAGTTAATCATCTTTCGTTGGACTTAAAGCCTTCTATTTTAACAGTTCACACATTTTTGTGCGGGCTCATTTTCATTTTCCTCTGGGAGCAAAAAACCAATTTCTCTTTTCCCTTTTGGGAGTAAAAGCCTTTTCCAAATTTCCAACCCAGCAAAAGCCTTTTATCAAATTCATTTGGAATATTTATTCCAAGCCATTTACGGAATAACATCGATATATTTTGTTCACCTATTTTGTATTGCTATTATTTGTTGGAATTAGTAAAGTTCTTTGCGGAAAGCTAATTGTAAAACCTTTGTTGTTCTATATTCAATTTAAGGGTAAAAAACTTAAAGCCTTTTTTCCATCCATTCGACTTTTATTCTATAAGGTCTAAAGGTCCATTCATTCCTCCTTTTATTCTATAAGGTCTAAAAGGTAATTTTTGATTGGTCGCAACGTTTTCAGTCCGTTGCCGTCAAAAATTTGGTGCCACGACCCGGGAATTCAAATCCACGTATTTGACCGGGAGCCTATCATTCCTTTTGATCCAAAGTGATCAAAGTAAAAGCTTACCTTTTCCCCTTTGAATATTAGAACAACTCTTCCGCGTACCAATACTACTATTCCCCAATATGCCTTCCTCAGCCAGAATCCGGAGCCAAATTGGCCCAGCCCTTTTCCATCTCAAAAACCATATGCAGATCGGCAGAGACCGTCTTGCTGATCTAGCTAATCAGGAAATGGTCGATCAGGATTTGATGGGGCAAATCAAGGCCGAAAGAAACAATCTTGCACGGAAGATAGCAAGGATTGAAGAATTAAGCCTTGAATGGGACCAAATTATAAATGGTCTACAAGGAGATGCCCTGAGGGCAGAAGAAGATCTTTATAACAATTTTCCACCTCCTCCAGCTGGAGAAGAGGTCGGAGAAGATTGGAAGCACTTCATGGAAATTGTTACCAATGCCAGAGAAGTATTGGACGAAATGAATGGATATATTGAATCTTGGGAAGACAGCACCCAAGAAGATGAGGATCGAAGCCAAAGGAATGGCTCGATCCATTCCCAAAACAGCCGCGCTCCTTCTGAGCGAATGCATACGGCAATCAATCATTCTTTCCATTCTCGTCATACTAACCCTACTATGAGTAGAACATTCAATATTCCAAGTCAAAGTTTCCCTTCTTTTCCACGAAATAATTGGGAAACACCTCAATTTTCCCGTAATGCTAATCTCCAAACACCATTCCAAGCGCCATCAGCTCCTCCCATGCATATCAAACTCCCAACATTGGAGATGCCTCATTTCGATGGGGATATCAAACAATGGCCATTTTTTTGGCAGATGTTCGAATCCAGTGTTGATTCGCAGCCTATCGCACCAATCCAGAAAATGACCTACCTTATGAACTATCTAAAAGGTTCTGCAGCCCATTTAGCCAAAGGATTCATTCCATCGAATGATAACTATTTCATTCTATTGAAGCTCTTGAAAGAACGCTACGGGAAAAGTAAGGTGCTCACTGAGCAGCTTCAAGCAGACTTAATCAATTTGGCAGAGCCAAATGATTCACTCAATTCTCTCCGAAAATTCGGTGAAGAATTAGAGATCATTTGTCGCCAATTGGGCGACACAGCTATTACTCAAGAACAGAAAGTCTTAACTACAATGTTGAAGATGAAGTTGCCCTCTTCTATCCTACACAAGCTTGTGGAAAAGGAAGAAGAGTCCGGAAAGGAATGGTCCTTAATGGACATAAGAAAGGAATTGACACGTATCATTTCCGTCAAAGAAGAGGTGCAACGATGTTCAAAAACCCTTCGGGGTGAAACTATCCATAAACCAAATCCAAATCCAAACCCAAACAACTTTAAAGGTTCAAAACCTGCAAACCATCAGCAAAAGAACCATTACGAGGTAAACCGATCATTCCTCGTGCAACATAACAAACCAAAGAGAAATGGCTGTTCCCTTTGTGGTATGGATAACCACATTCCAAGCAATTGTACCAAATATCCAACTCCTCAAACCAAAAGCGATCGCCTGAAGGAACAGGATCGCTGTCTCAATTGTCTATCTTCCGGACATAAAACTTTTGATTGCCATTCTAATAAGCGATGCACCAATTGTGGTGGTAAGCATCATTTTATTATCTGCTTTAAGCAGAAGGGGAACCCCAACCAAGGGGACCGGCCCCAATATTTCAACCGAGACACTCAGTTCTCAAATCGAGGAAATGGTCCTCAAAACCAAAATCGAGACATCCAGTTCTCAAATAAGGGACGCCAGTTCCCAAACAAACAATTCAAAGGCAATCAAGGCAAACCAACCGGACCGGTCCAGAGCCGACCAAATGGTCCAATCCAAACTCAAAGCCACTTAGTTCATTCCGCTGAGGAGAAGAATGAAACTATTGAACCTATCGATCAAGGGATCGAAACTCAACAAGTCCAAACTTATACAACTCTATCCAATCTTACCAAAGAGCCTAAAGGAAGCAAGCCAGAAGCTTTCCTAATGACTCGTCGTCTTCTGGTCACTGCACCTAGTGACCGAAGAATCAAAATTCCAGTTGTGGTTATCTTTGATCCTTGTTCAGAAAAGAGCTGCATTGCAGACTCGCTGATCAAACGACTTTATCCCCCCAAAGTGGGAAAAGCCGAAGACTTGGAAATCCACGGGATTGGTGGTCCATTACGTGACCCAATCAAATGCCATTCTCCTATTTATGCCGTACAAATCAGAAAGGCTAATGGGAAATGGGAAGACTTTTTTCTAAACCGCCTGGAATATATTTCTGGACGATTCCGCAGGGCGGAATGGAAATACGACCAAGCTATCACTGGACTTGATGAAGTAAAAGCCGCTGTTGAATTCAGCAATGAAATTCCAGAAATCATGATCGGAGCCCGACAATTCTGGAAATATGTTATTAGTCGAACAAAGGTCACTCAGGATCTTTTTGTTATTCAAACAGAGTTTGGCCCTCTGTTGAATGGAGAAGCCGATCTTAACGGCGAAAATCCAAACCAAGCAATTTCCATGCTTTCCATTACTCCGGAAAATCAAGAGCAAATGCCGAAAGCAAATGCGATTGAAGATTTCTGGAGCCTTGAGGCTGTGGGGATCAAGGATGATCCAGCAGTCAACGATGACGAAGATGCGGTTCGACAATTTGACCAATCGGTCAAGCAATTATCTAAAGGACGATATTCTGTCCGATGGCCATGGAAGGAACCAAGGATGGACCTTCCAAGCAATTTCCGAATGGCCTATAGTCGTTTATCCTCTGTTCTGACACGACTCCAAGCTAGTCCAGAACTAATGGAGAAATATATCGAGAATTTCGATGATCAACTCCAAAGAGGAATCATTGAAGTGGCGGATGGAAACTTTGATCCGCCAAAAGGTCCGGATAAAGACTTGGTGAAAAGCCATTATCTTGAACATTTTCTCCCGCATCATCCCGTCGTAACCAAATGGCCTAAACTTCGCGTCGTTTATGACGCAAGTGCACATGTGAAAGGTTTCCCTAGTCTTAATGACTGCCTTTTACGAGGACCTGTCCTTTTGCCCGATTTGGCAGGACTTTTAATTCGTTTCCGTTGTCCAAAAATTGCCGTAATGGCAGACATTGAAAAAGCTTTCCTAATGATCGAACTGGAACCACCAGAACGAGAAGTGGTTAAATATCTTTGGGTGAAAGATCCTAAGAAGCCTTTAACCAAAGAAAATCTCCAAATCTACCGATTTTGTCGTGTAGCATTTGGAGTGATAAGCAGCCCCTTCATCCTAGCAGCTGTCCTTCATCATCATTTAAAGAAGCACAAGATGGATGAGCTTATCGACAACACTTATATGGACAACATTCTAATGGAAAACGAAACTATTGATGAAGCCATACCAAAATGCAACGAAGTCAAAGCAGTATTCCAAAAAGCGCAAATGAATCTCCGAGAATTCATTAGCAATTCCAAAGAAGTCATGGAAAGCCTTCCTGCAGAAGACAAATTGGAGAAAACTACATCCAAAATATTGGGTTTTCTCTGGAATACCGAAAAAGACTCATTCACTTTTACCTTCCCTACAAGTGATCCAGCCTTACCGATCACTCGAAGACTTGTCCTAAGCACAATGGCTACCTTATATGATCCACATGGACTATTTGGTCCAGCAGTCCTGATTGTTAAATTATTCTTCCAAAGGCTTTGGGATGAACATCACGAATGGGACAGCGTTTTGCCCCTAAGTGAAGAAAACCATTGGAAAGATATCCAAAAAAGCTGGAAAGACCAAACCATCGAGCTTCATAGATGGGTTTTGGGAAAAAATTGGAAGAATCTCCAATTGCACACCTTTGTGGATGCTTCTCAACAAGCATATGCCGCAGCCGTCTATCTGAGAGTTGAAACAGAAGACGGAGTTAAAGCTGAACTCTTGTTCTCTAAGAACAGATTGAAACCTAAAAAAGCCGGTCATACTTTGACCATTCCCCGAATGGAACTCCTAGCTATTCTTATTGGCATAAGAGCCATGAACTTTGTGAAAACAGAGATCAAAAAGCCAATAATGGAAGAGCACTTATGGAGTGACTCGCAGATTGCCCTTTCAGGGGTAAAATCGAGCGATCAACAACCACAATTTGTTCAGCGAAGACTCATTGAGATCCGAAAGAATGAGCAGTGCAAATTCCACTTCGTAAGAACTGACGAAAATCCAGCTGACCTCGCCACTAGAGGCATTATCCCAAAAGACTTATCACAAAGTAATCTATGGTGGAAAGGACCTGATTGGTTAACCACCGATGAATGGCCGGATGAACTCAGTTTCAAACTCGAAACAAAAGATGAGTTATCCAATGAGACGAATTCGTTCGTCGTCCAAAATATTCAGCCAACTGAACCGCTAATCAAATTAGAGCGATTCAATTCTTGGAACAAAGCCATTCGTGTCACACTCTATGTGATGAGATATCTGCAGAAGAAATTTCCCAATAAAGAGGAAAATAATCTTATATTTTCCAAAATCTCCATCAATGGAGAATTCATGGCAAAAGATTATTCTTTAGCCAAAACCTTCCTTTATCAGCTTGATCAGAAACAATTTTCTGAGAACTTATCAAAGCTTAATTGCTACATGGACACAAATGGAGTTGTCCGACTCAAAACCCGAATCATCAATTGTGGAAACTTTGATATGGCCAATCCCATTATCTTATGGAAAGATTCCCATCTAACCAAACTCATCA
Source organism: Pratylenchus scribneri (assembly GCA_030063045.1). Taxonomy (NCBI): domain Eukaryota; kingdom Metazoa; phylum Nematoda; class Chromadorea; order Rhabditida; family Pratylenchidae; genus Pratylenchus; species Pratylenchus scribneri. The sequence continues at coordinate 14,584 of JAQSEB010000062.1, read as the reverse complement.
TCCAATGCATTCATATTAAACTATGCCATGGTGGCGTAGAATCAACCCTTACTGAGTTTTTACTTAAGTATTGGTGTCCACAAGCCAGAAAGACAGTCAAAGGTATCATTTGGAAATGTTTGCCTTGCAAAAGAATGAGAGAATATAAATATGCCTTACCCCAAATGCCACCTCATCCAAAAGAAAGAGTTGTGCAAATTACCCCTTTCAGTACGATTGGGGTAGACTATCTCGGTCCAACGATTACTAAAATCGCTGGAGAAAGGACTAAGGTATGGATCGTTTTGATCACCTGTCTAAATACCAGAGCTGTTTATCTGGAGCCAACTCTTGATCTGACAGCAGTCAGTTTCATTAATGTCTTTCGGCGATTCATAAGCCGAAGAGGAAAACCAGACAAAATCATCAGTGATAATGCAACAAACTTTGTCCTATCAAAGAAAGCATTAGAGCTAGTGACCGAAGCCAACTTGGAAGCCTTTATGGCATTCAAAGGAATTGAGTGGAAGCTAATCGCTCAATTAAGTCCCTGGATGGGCGGATTCTATGAGCGATTAGTAGGTCTAACCAAAAGCCACTTCAAGAGAACTCTTGGAAGAAGAATCTTGGCTTATGACCAACTTTGTACTTTTATAGCTGAAGTTGAAGCAGCTATAAATTCCAGACCATTAACCTACGTATCAGACTCCGCTGATGCGCCATTACCACTCAGACCAATTGACTTTATCCATCCAAAAGCCACTCTTCACCTAGATCAATATTCTTGTGAAGATTTGGAAGGAAAAGACAAGCTTCAACCACATGAAAAGTTGGTTGTCCTTTGGAAAGGAACCCAAGAAGTCCTTGAAAGTTTTTGGTCCCAATGGAACAAAGATTATCTTCTACTTTTGAGAGAGAAATCAAAATGGAATCACAAAGGACCGAAATTACAAACCCATTCCGTACCCCATGTGGGAGATATCGTATTAATCGAAGAAGACTTAAGGCCAAGAAATTTATGGCCGATCGGGAAAATTATTGAACTCAACGGCGAGTTTCCAAACATTCGAAGCGTTAAAATCCTGATGCCAAATAAAAGGATTTTAACTCGACCCATTTCTAGACTTTGTCCTTTGGAAGCCAGTCCCGAAAGGGAGGACGAACCAATCATTGAAGAAAATGAGCCATTGGATATCGATCCTAAAGAAAAGGACGATCCAACTGAATCAGAAGAAATCATCCAGGCAGATGAAGCCAAAGTAAACGAATCAAAGACAAAGGACATACCACAAATGCTGACTAGAAGACAAGCCCGAGAATTGGGTATCAAAGTCAACGCCTTTCTAACTCTCGCCTTAACCCTGCTTTGTCTGTGTTTTGGAAGTATCCAAACTTACCCAATTCCAAAATGCACTGAATGTGCGATGTTTTGTACCTTGTATGGATTACAAGTGTATACTCCACCCGATATTCACAAAATTGAAATTTGTTGTGAAGGAGAATGTTGGGTCAAAGCCAAAGACATACATAAATTTGACTTTGAATTATCCCGAGAAATGTTAATCCAAAACCATACTTGCGATGGAACCTTTTGGGTTAACGCAGAAAGAAGCTTTAAGGAGACAATCAATTGTCCAGGCGTCAATTATTGTCTGTTAATTAATTGCTGGTTTTGCTTGGATTTCCTTATTAATCCAAATTGCAATCCAGAATTAGCCCCAATCATCTATGCCCTCTTTATGACTATATTCATAATCATATTCCTTATTGCTTACTTCATTCTGAAACAGTTCATGTGCTGCTTCCAAGCCATGAAACTTATCACATCTCTCTTTCTCTTTCCATTTACCTGGATACTTGGAAGAGAAGTAAAAGGAACCAAAATCAAGAATCATATCCGATTTGGATGGTCCAAAGCCAAACGCAAAGTCCGTAAGAATAAGTACGGAAGCCGTCTTTTACCGCACTTATTTATCCTTTGTATTCTGCTTTCCCTTATGAAACAAACAAACCAAATGACCTCGATGGTTACCAATTCCAAAGACTGTTTAGATTCAGGTCAAACCCTGAATTGCATTGTCTCCCAAAGCACAACAATGACTTTATTGCCCATTGGGCAGTTGAATACTTTACTCATCATGGATGAGAGAAATCAAAGTTTGGGAACGATTTACTTCAAACTTGAAAGACTCTCTTTTGAATGTGTTCAGAAGACAGACGCATGGTTGAGATCTTATGTGATCGAACAACCTCTATCCTCTAAAAGGTGCCCATCAAAAGGGTCTTGTACGGAAGACTTTTGTGATAAAGTCAGACCAAGTACAAAGATAGAAGAATTGGAGAAAGCTGTCATATCCCATCAAAAATTCGAATTCGTCATTTCAGCCACAAACCACGCCCATTTTCTGCCTATAAAAGGCGGGCAAAATCCTCACCCCTCATCATTTCTCATTGAGATTTGTGAAAAGCTGAAGCAAGAAATTAAATTAATTCAAGCAGAAGAAAAAGAAATGTGGGGAAAACCCAAAAACCGTCCTGAATCCCAAAACCGTTCTGACACTCCCTTAAGTTTCGGGAATAGCGGATTCCCAGAAAAGAAGAGACTTACCGGAGGCTCCGACTTAGACATTGAATGGAAAGTCGGGGATATCCGTACATCTGGCCGATTAGCCGATAATGGAATTTGGCAACAAATGCCCAACTACAATTGGCGTAAGGTCGCCGATTCTCCCCGCTTAATCCTTAAAGGATTGTATCCCAGTCAATGTAATAGCGTTGGAGGATTCGGTGGATTCGGCAACAGCCGATTTTCCACGCAGAAGAACTTTCAGAAGGCTAAACAATCCATGCCAGTTTGTGGTGGCTTTGGAAAAAGCCGTTTTTCCGCACCCCAGAATAACCCCAAGGCTGCTAAGCCTTCAAGCAGCAGAAAGCCCGAAACCAGCTCATCCGAATCATCAGATTCCTCGGACTCATCGGGAGATGAGTCAAAAATCTTGAAGGAATTTGAAAAGCAAATGCCGAAGAAAATTGTCACTCTTCTAGAGTATGCAGAAACATACTACGGCGAAGATTGGTCGAAAAAATACCGAGCAAAGGAAGAAATTTTGCTTGACCTTAAGATCTTTGATTCCTTCGGGATCAAGCTCTTTACCAACCACCTGAAAGTAGCCAAACAGATTGACCTTGAAGGTCATTTCACCAAGAAAGGAGCAAATAACAAATTGATAATGCCATATTGCTCCGTGGATGACTACTTTGGCCAAGGTGGCCTTCTCCTGAAACAGCCGGCTGAGCCGTGCTACAAGATCAAGGGCGGTGTCCGAGGCACCGGCCCAACTTCCCTGAAAACCCAAAAGACCACGGGAAAATTTCCGTGGAAATACCTCCATCACCACTGTTACCTATACCCGCCGGAATTATTGGATTTAATTCCAGCAAACGAAAGCCCAAGAGTTGGGAATTTCGTACCCTCCTTCAAGAAGAAGAACACCGGAAAGGAGGAAGAAAACCTCGACAAAATTGAGAAGATTGATAACAGTGTTGGGGTTGATCATTCCCTCCAAGATGATAATGCTATCGAGAAGGATGAAGAACAACCATTGGCTGCTTTCTCCATTCAGACATTCTCGACCAAAAAGCCGTTGATCACTCCCGCCGAAGGTGGTTGGAAGATCATCATTTTTTAGCCAAATAATGGCTGAACAAGAGCACTCTCGCCAATTTTCTAAATGCCATTTATCGTAAATCCATTTATTCCCCATAACCCCTTATTGCCTTCGGCAATTCTTTTCCCGGCGGGAGTGTCTCCGACGAGAGTCAATTGTATTATTTTATTTAAATTAATATTTGTTGGCCTTATTCCCAAATGATGACTCATCTTTTTTGGCCCCATCCCCAAGCCATGTCATCATTCCCTCTTCCCATTCTCCGCTTTTGTTCAATCAATAATCACGTGGCCAAACCCCCGCCTCTGGCCCCCTGCCCCCGGCCCTATATAAGCCGGCCAATTTCCCCCAAAACCTTCAGTTCTCACATTCATTTGAGGGCTCATTCCCACATCCGCAGTTGGGTCTTAATTCCTTTCCCTTTTGGGAAGAACAGCCACTTTTCTCTTACAAACCTATTTCCCATTGGGGAAGCTACCTATTTCTATTTAAGCTCCAATAAAGTTAATCATCTTTCGTTGGACTTAAAGCCTTCTATTTTAACAGTTCACACATTTTTGTGCGGGCTCATTTTCATTTTCCTCTGGGAGCAAAAAACCAATTTCTCTTTTCCCTTTTGGGAGTAAAAGCCTTTTCCAAATTTCCAACCCAGCAAAAGCCTTTTATCAAATTCATTTGGAATATTTATTCCAAGCCATTTACGGAATAACATCGATATATTTTGTTCACCTATTTTGTATTGCTATTATTTGTTGGAATTAGTAAAGTTCTTTGCGGAAAGCTAATTGTAAAACCTTTGTTGTTCTATATTCAATTTAAGGGTAAAAAACTTAAAGCCTTTTTTCCATCCATTCGACTTTTATTCTATAAGGTCTAAAGGTCCATTCATTCCTCCTTTTATTCTATAAGGTCTAAAAGGTAATTTTTGATTGGTCGCAACGTTTTCAGTCCGTTGCCGTCAGAAAGTAAGATGATCCTTTGTTTAGGAATCCTCACTGGTGTCTTGCTTAAAATTTCAATGATTTATTAATAAAATAACAATATGTTTTAAAAATTATATAATTTTCCATAGGCCAACAATCAACACAATTGATAAAAATTATCAACACACAATTGGCTACCGTCTTCAACTCTCCTTCCTCGATGCCAAGGCCATCAACCATCGATATTGTGAACGTAATTAAATTTTAGCATTGTGTCAATACAGTCAATCTTTCCCTTCATTATTAGATGTTTGCGATGATTCACCATGGGTTCCACCTGAGTGTTTGAATAGCGGTTACCAAAATCCGAACAATTGCACGGAATGTCTTTGCCCCGATGGATATGCCGCCCCATTTTGCCATCATGTGGCCAAGGGAAATATGCAGGGAGAACGTGGGAAATTATTTAAATACATCACAATTTATTAAAAAATAAAGCATGTCCTGGCGAATCGAACATTTTGTTGACCGAGTCCCAACCCGAATTGAAGGAGTTTCGATGGTACAATTCAACCAATTTTACTTGCTATTGGCGCATTCAAGCCCCGGCCGATCATTATATTGAGGTCCAATTTGAGAATTTGGAAGGCTTCAAATGCGACCAATCCTGCTATAATTTCATTGAAGTCAAATATGGAAATATGGCCAATTCGGGCAAGTTCCTTTATTATTTAATAATTAAATATTTATATATTTTAGGCCCTCGTTTTTGCTGTGAATTGCCAACGGAATCATTGTTCACTGAAGTCCAAGGGCATGAAGTGATAATAATTGCGCATGGCATAAAACCAGGGAATTATACAGTCGGATTGCATTATAGAATCACAAAATAATATTATATTGAAAATAAATATTTTGAGAAGAAGCTCAATTTTTTATTGTTTTTTTTTGTTGGATGAATCAATTATTTTGAAAATTAAATTGTTCCTTGTGAAAAATAATTTCGCTTAAAATAAAAACTAAATTATCCGTTTATTTAACCTAAAATTCAATTTTAAATTCATGAATTTTTAAAACCAACTTTATTCCATAATTAAATAGCATTAAAATATATTTACGAAAAGTGAACATCAAAATAATTATGAAAGAACATTGCAAAAATTTAAATATTTATATAACGGACGGTTTAGATGAAAATTACAAATTAAATTGAAGGCTCGCGCTGAACCCTTCGATGAATTGTATTTAAGGTGGAAGTGGTATGTTAAATATTAAACAAAATATTTGAATGGAATATGAGCTTATTAGCGAAACAATAAATGTTTATGAAAGTTAAGAATGAAAATATAACTGCGTTTTAAGAAAATTTGAGATGAAAATCTGAATAAATTGAATTAAATTTGAAGCATGTATTAATGTTATTTGATTAACCCAATCCATTCCAATCCATTCCATTTATTCTTGTTGCCATTTCCATTTATGCGGTGAAACGTTTCTTCAGCATAACGAGCCCATCGTCCCAATGTGATAATTGGGAAGTTAGCGCGGAATAGTCAACCAATCTAAAATAAACAATTATTTTCATTTTATTTTAGTTTCCATTTTTACCGTTTCCCGTTTATGAATTCATCGCTGTAGGGCACTTGGTCAGGAAAATATTGTCTACAATTGAAAATGAATTAATTTCACCCATTTTGATCCTACTTGAGCGTTGCAAAGTTGGCATGTCCTCTTTTAGCCAATTCATCGGCCTGATAGACTGGCTCAGTCAATGATATTGGTTTGCTGACAATTTGATGGTCGTAGCTGAGCATCAGAAGCAAATTCTGCAATGACTTCTCCAGCATTGCATCTTCCAATTCCTTCTGAAAATTAATAGAATTAAAATAAAAAGGGGAATTCCTTTACTTGAGTGACTTTTGCGACCTTAATCCCCTTTAATTGCACATATTCTTTCAATTCGATCATGTTGCATCGCAATTGGATTTCATTCACCAAAATCACATATTCCACCGTTTTTGCAGTGCCCTGAATAATTAAATTAGAATATTTCATTAATATTTTATTGCCTTTATTGGGAAATGCGATTGCATGTAGAATTCGGTCAAATCCATGCGAACAACTTTGTCCTGGATAATTGAGCATGGAGGCATATTTTCCACATGCCGCTGGGCAAATGAAAAGAATTTCTTGTTATGGCGTTTTGTGCCAATTATGAGCACAAATTTTGGAGAATATTTTGGATCATGTTCCAGGAAGCCATCTTTGATTGCTTTCAATTCCTCTTGATAGGCCTTAAATTGAAATCAATTCAACTTATTTTATTTCCCATTTCCATCCTCACCATGCGATATTGCCCCTCACTGAGTCCATCGCGCACAACGAAAACATATTTTGGTCGACATTGTTTTGGTCGATTTGCCTCCAAATTTGCCAAAATCCATTTACTTCTTTCCTTCAATTGGTCCAAATTGATGGATTCCTTTCGGGATGTCTATAAAATAGAACGAATTAATTGCATTTAAATAAAATGGGTCCAACTTGATAGAAATAATCGCCAACAAAATTGTGCGGATTTTCGGCCATATTTGCGCAAATTCCAACCACCGATGGTTCCGTTGAAGTTATTTTTTCGTCCTCCTTTGATTCCTCCTCCATATCACCTTCATTCTCCTTTGCCTTTTTCTGATTTTGATTTTCGTGGATCTTTAATATTCAATCAATTTAATGAATATTTTATTAAATATCTACTTTTTGTGTGGGATGCGAAACATCGTAGCCAAGCACCAAATAATTCCCAGTGCCAATGTCGAATCTTTGCTCGAATTTGGCCAATTCAGGTTTATCCACATTTTGAAGAATTGGCCGATAATTCAGTCCTCCGAATTTGATGTTCAATTTATTCACGATATTGTCCAATGTTTGCCATCGATTATCAGTCACAACATTCTTCAATATAAAAACTTAATTCAAAGTTATAAATAAATAATTCCTCACTCGGACAGTTTCAATTGTGATTTGTTGCGTAATTAATTGATTTTTTGTTGGCCGTTCAAAAACTTCAAAAAGCTTCAAAAGTCCATGCGAATTGGTTGCCTTTTTGTCAATCTAATAATAAATAATAATAATAATTAATATTTAAATATTTACAAGTAGAACGAATTCATAATGTTGTTTATGCATATATTGAAAACAATCTCGCCATTTTTGGAGGTTTGGTTCACCAGTATTCGGATCGAAAAATTCCTGAGCCTTCGAAAAAGGATCCATTTCCGGAACTCTCATTCCTTTATTTTATAAAATAATTATTGAATTGAATTAAATATTAATTAATTAATTTGGTAATAATAGAGTTTTTTCCCTCACTCTAAATTCTAAACTGTTGACGGTTCGAAAATCGGTTTGAAAATTGATCTTTAGTATTTTTTGTTTCATATTTTAAAATATTCGAAGCCTCGCGATCAGCAGAGCATGAATCTTTCATTTATTTCGTATAAAAGTCAAAAATAAATAAGTTATGACCCTTTAAATTTGAATAAGGTGCATGGGTAACCTGCATGATAATGGCCAATGGCCATAAATATTTTAATTTTGAGTTTTATGCGAAACCAATGAGAGAAGCATGCTCTGCTCATCTAGTTCCATCGATTAATTTATATTTTGTCTAGTTATTCGAAAGCTTGAAATTTTTGAAATCGGTTTATAACAGTTAAAGTAACTTAATTATTGAAAAAAAATGTGAAATTCGAATTCCCATCATTGAAAATCCTTAAATGCTTAAATGTATGTCTATAGCGAAAAAGTTTTTTTTTGAAAAATAGAGGAACAAACCCTAGTATTTTACCATTAATTTTCCTACCTTTATTCGAGCATTTCTGTTTCATTTGCTCAATAAATGTTTTCACCAATTTTTCATTTCCCTGCTCAAAAATGACTGCCCATTTTTTGGGGCCCCGTGCATCGATGAATGTGCCACTATTCTTTGACCAATCCGCCTATATTAAAATGTGTTTAATTTTAAATGATTTGTCCAACTTTATCTCCGCTTGGCACTGCTTTCTTCCCATCTTTGTACAACAAATGTGGAACGGCACAAACATCGAAATTTGTGTCATTCGATTTTTGTTGAACCTTTAAGTAAAATAAATATATTAATTATAATTTAATTCACTTTGATGCCGAATGCTTCGAGCACTTCATTTTTGCCATTCCACAATTCCAATTCCATTCCGGCCTTCTCAATCTTTTCATGTCGTTCTTGTGGAGTGATTGAATTTTTCTAGAGGGAATATTCATTTTTCTTTAATTTCCCATTTTTCCTTGCCTTCAGCAAAATGTCCACCAATTCGGGGGTTTGTTTTTCCTGTGGAATTTTTTGGCCCTCGAGGACGAATAATTGTTCCACTGGGAATCGGGCAGACGAATTGTTGATCTAAAACAAATTAAATTAATTTTTAATTTCATTTTTTAATTTACCGGGAACATTCCAGGCCAATTCAGATTTTTCAAATTCATTTTTGGATGTTTTCCCTTCAAATATTCCACCACTGTGATTTGCACAGTTTGGCCATCATCTTTTGTCAATTCAAAGCTAAAAAATAATTTAACAATTTTAATTAATTTTCAATTATTTACGTTTCATCCTGGAGTGATTTATCACCGAATCCTCCAATGGTCAGAATGCGGCTTCGATCATAATTGCATTGCACTTTGACTCCGCGCAAGAATTGGCCAACTTTTTGCCAATCATTTTGACAATTTTGCCCTTTGAAGAAATCCGCAATTGTTCTTTCCAGTGATTGTGCCTTCAAAAATGCCCCAACTTTCACTGTTAAATTAATCATTTTATTTCCATTTAATTGATCATTTTACCATCCAAAACCACTGCAGGTTGGCCCTTTTGATTTGAGCCAATTCCTTCAACAATTCTGACTCCCTTGCATAGACCCGAATGGAATGTGATTGCCGGATTGGAACGGAAATTAATGCCCTCCTCCTGTTTGCGGTTGAAAAGACGACCCGAGCCAATTGCAATGAATTTTCCACTTAAATGAATAAAATGTGTAAATAATGATTGGACAATTTCACCTTTCCCATGATTTCTGTGCAATTGCCAATTCCAGGAATGTGCGCAGCGATCGATCCTCTTGTTCCACTGAATTGTTCCCCTTTTCATATTGGACAAAATCATCAAGATTCAAAATGTGATGGCCAGTTTGGCAAGGCTTAATTCGAACCTATGGCACAAAATAATGGAAAATGATTCCCTCATTTTGAATTCCAAACAAACTTTGAAATCCATCTTTTCACCGAAATTGTCGCGCACAAATTCGCTGACTTCATTTCGACGAATAATCCATTCATTTTGGCCCTTTAAAGAGGATTAATCATTTTAATAATATTTTGTCATACCTCCTTCAATTCCTTTGAAAGATAGACAATTTTGCGTCCATCGTAAACGAAGGTCGTTTTTGTTGATAAAATGTCCGCTTTCTGGAGTGCAATTCGAACCAACTCAACGCTGATTTTGCGATTCAAATCCACTTAAAACAAAAAAAATATTTCCAATTTTAAATTATTCCTAACCAGCTAATCCGGTAATTTTCCTGAATTGTCTGTTCCCTTGCATTGTGAATATTTCGACATCTGCAAATCCAATAATAATTTCCATTTTATTTCATTTTGACTAACCGTAGAAATAAGCATTTTTGTTTGGTTCAATGTCGATGAGAAACACTGAGGAGAGGCCATCATGTTTTCCAACCGTCAAATTCTGACTAAAATATGCCCAAATTTAATTTATTCCCTTAATTTCCCCATTCTCAACCTTTTTCCATTCGAACCCATTTCAACGTTTTAAAGCACTTTGGTTGACGAAAATTGAATTAAAGTTAAATTAATTATAAATTTGCTAATTTAAATGGCTAAAAATAAGAATTTAGAATGATCGGGGTTGGAAGTAGAGCAGAGGTCAAAAATGGGGCGCTTTATAATAAAATAAATGAATGAATGAATGGAAGTGGAGTCGACCGTTAAAAAGGCGATTAATTTTTGGACATTCAAGCCATAAATCAACCATCCTAAAAGGGATAAGGAAAATTGGGTCAAATTTATGGCATGCCAAATGTCAAAATAAAGCCGTAAATCTAACGCCGTAAATCCTTTGTGTGACAAGAAATGCATGAATTTCGCCCTTTTTTAATAAGGCAGTGTTTGAGATGATTCACTCATAAAATACTTATATTTATTAAAATTTTCTGACTGTAAGTTAAATTGCCGGAGAGAAAATTTGATGAGTTCTCTCCTTTCCTTCCTTCTTTTGATTTTGCCTCTGGGTTATTTATTATGAAGGAACGGAGAATTGAAAATTAATGGAAGTGGAGGGAATGGAAAAAACAAAAAAGGAAACTGGAAATGGAAAATGAATGAATGAACTGTGGAAGTGGGTAAAGCAAAGGTTAAATAAAGCTGTTCCCCGACACTCGATTTCACAATTCTTTCGCGCGTGTAGCAAAGTGCAACGGATGCATTCGTTTAAAGCAGCTGTGGATGGCTGAGATGGATGAAGCGCAAGAGATAATAATAAAAATGGCCATTACAGACAGCTGCATAATTTAAAAAAGTCATGGCCGAAAGGGAAGCGGCTTTTTGGACGAAAGGCGTCCGATAGTGACAGCTGACTCGGCAGTGCAGTAAACTGAGCAAAACAAAAAAATGGCTTCCATTTTTTGCAATGCCACATAGAACAAACATAAAGCCAAACAAGAGCAATATGGATTGGATATTCAATTAAATTATTTTTGATTGAAATTATCCTCCCAAACTCCCATCTTCCTCTGCCATTCTTTGCGCCGATAAAATGAACGAACGAAATCGCATAATTAGAAAGGATTGGTGAAAAGCTCTCGTCAATTATTTAAATTTGGGGTATAATTAATTGGACATCTCACTTGGTGCCAGCCGTTTTAATCAGATACACAAATCTTAATGACTTCCTGTTCTTAAGGAAAGGAACAGAGAAAAACAATTGGATATGAAGTCTCATTCATGCAAATTTAAAGAAAAATGTTATTCGAATGTTCCTTCCATTTCAATCAATGAAAAAATAATAAATTGTTATTATCAAAATTTTAAATTCTTATTTATTTTTGGTTTTTTCCTCAAAATTTTCGTTTTAATCCTCATTTTCAAACGTCGACTTTTTATTTTCTTGATTTTCACCACATCCATCGATTTTCTGAATATCAAATTGTAAATTCGTTCGAGTTGATCCCGTCTAGGATTTTCGCTGGCGAATGGCACTCGAACGGCCAAACGACGCTTTTGTTGCTTCAAAAAGATTTCCCGATTGCCTTTGGCATGATTTATCATTTCTTTATAATCGTCCATTAGAATTGACCTGAAATGTAAAAGGGGAATTGAATGAGGCTAATAATAATAATTAATAATAATTATTACCTTTTAGCCATAATATTTTTGTCATTCACATTTTCATCGCCGTAAGCTATAATATTTAAAATTGGAAGAAGAATCAATGTTGCCAATATTAAATTGAACAAAATCTTGTTGAATTCCTTCATCATTTTGATTTAATATTAATGCATATAGTTTACATATGTCTGGGGAATTTGGCCATTTTAAATACAATAAAAAATCTTTGGTTCGCAATTCGCATTTTCCTCTATAATTCTAATTTAATACATTTTTATCGTCACTCGTCAGTCACAAATGGAATCAAATTAACAATAGCCCGAGGCAATCTCAAATTTGATTGTTGACGCGCAAATATATTCATAATTAGTTCCCATTTCCTGTCTTTTTTTGCCATTTTGTTGGATGGAATAATAATATAAAAAATAAATGAATAAAAATCAAAAGTACAATAAATAGGTTTTATTTTTAAATTCATAATCTTGTACAAATCATATTTTCCTCTGAATCATTGGCCACAAAAATTGTTGTCCATTTTTTCTCCTCATTTCCTCCATTCCATTGTCCAATTTTCCTTCCATTTTGTTCTGCCACCGATTTCGATCTTGCCATCAGCCAAATTCCATCATCTTCTTCTTCCCCATCTTCTTTTTGTCTTTCCTCATTTTCGTTTCCAAAAATGCCACAAGAACGTAGCCAAGCCAAATGTTCGCCCAAAGGTGGAATTCCGTTGCCAATTTCCATTTCATTTCCATTGTTCATTTTTTGCCAATTTTCTTTCGACGTCTCATTTCTTTTTGTAATTCGTGCCGATTTACTTCTGGACCGGAATGCATTCATGCTGAACATTTTGGCCAATGACTGGGAATGGTTCAATAAACGTGCTTTCAGTCGACTCGATCGAGTTGAAGAGGTAATGCCTGAGAAGGAAATTTAAATAATTCTAGTTTCAGAGAGGTGAAAATGATTCAATCCCCGTTCTTACTCATATTAATTGATTTAAATTCAAAAAAAAAATTTATTTTTTATTTATTTATACCCACTTATGTCATCTCCTCCAATGATTCTCTTTTGGTCCATTCCATTGTTGTCATTCGATGGATTTTTACATTTTCTTTTCCATTCATTCAGCTCATTTTGTTGCTCTTTTGATGATGAACCAACAATTCCAATGGATTCATCATTTCCCATTTCTCCATTGTTTTGGCCAATTCTGATGTCATCAATGATGTTCTGTTTACTCCAGTTATATCGTAATCCAAATGTCGTCACACTATTCGATCTCCAACATATTCTACAAATATTTATACAAATTATTCATTTTATTAAATTTTATTAAGACTATCTAATTATTAAATTGTATAAAATCAACAAATATGATAATGTAATACGCAATATTCCTTCCCCCACAATTGCCATATATTTTGCCATTCAATTTAATTAAATCAATTAAACATAATTTATTTGTTACCTGCTATTATTAATTGTGCTCGTTCGGCCTCCATGCTTTTGGCCATTCCTTCTTGCCCGCAAGTCCCATTCTGATAAGGAAAGTGGCAAATAAAGTCGAGGTGGTTTTTCTGGTGGAGAATAAAATGAGGACGATGACTGCGACATTTTATTTTTACTTGATCTTGGCCAAGGAAAATGGTAAAAAATGGCAAGGGGGATTCGTTAATGGAAGCGGAAATATGTATCGCAGAAAGGTGTGGTGGTGGGCGTAGGAATGGAGGAGGAGATGGAATGGGCCCTAAATTCCCGATGATTAGTCAGCAACAAAAGTAAAGGGGAATTTGATGAAAAGGGGTGGGAAATGAAAAGTAGCAAATGGCCGAAAATGGTTACCATCCTTTAATCAAATTTTGAAGCATTTTTTGCAATTCTTATCTCAATTTTTCCCATTAAATCCGCATTTTTCTGATAAATTTAATTCTTGAATTTATCCAAGTTGTTCAGAATCATATTATTAGCATGACTAATTAAATGCAGTATATTTTGATATAATTATTTATAGACAATGCAAAGTATTGTCTGATGCCAGAGTCCAGTAGGTCGATTCAGAAATGGTGCAAATAAAAAATGAAATAAATGTATTCCAGAAAAGTATTTCTAATTTTATCCGGATTCCGGAACGAAAATTAAAAATACCGTATTTCCGGAAAGAAAAAAACAAATGTTTGGCGAACATTTTCCGGAAAGAAAAAAAAACAAATGTTTGGCGAACATTTTCCGGAAAGAAAAAAACAAATGGTTGGCGAACATTTTCCGGAAAGAAAAAAAACAAATGTTTGGCGAACATTTTCCGGAAAGAAAAAAACAAATGGTTGGCGAACATTTTCCGGAAAGAAAAAAACAAATGTTTGGCGAACATTTTCCGGAAAGAAAAAAACAAATGTTTGGCGAACATTTTCCGGAAAGAAAAAAAACAAATGTTTGGCGAACATTTTCCGGAAAGAAAAAAACAAATGGTTGGCGAACATTTTCCGGAAAGAAAAAAACAAATGTTTGGCGAACATTTTCCGGAAAGAAAAAAACAAATATTTGGCGAACATTTTTCGCAAATAAAAAAACAATGTTAGTAGT